>CM062815.1:538520118-538525118 GCA_031772625.1 Pinus tabuliformis | reverse complement strand
TGTCCTGGACTTGAACCAAAGACCTCGCCCGTGAAGTAAATCCTCGCACCTGCGATACTATCCAATCAACTAATTGGAAGAGAATCAATAGATTCTTTTTCAGGAGCGATTCATCCTTCCCGAATGCAGCATACAACTTCCTCTCCGTTGTACTGCACTCTCCAAGTGTGCTTGTTCCCCTTTTCTTTTTATTTCCTCACTGAGCCAACGGTGAGCAAATGGAAATCACTTTTGATGAGAAAAGGAGGCGTTGAAATACCATCCTGGCCCAACCCCGAGACACTCCAAGATCCTTTTTCGAACTTGCTCTGCTCCCATGTGAGGAGATGGATAAAGACATCCCATCCGTTGCACTGATCCAAGGGCTATTCGTAGTGGGGGGTCGAAGACCAAGGAGTTATTTTTATTTACACCAAGCATTCTTCTATTCTTATGACTAGATCCAATCTACTGGGACCTACAAAAAATGTATTGATAGAATTTGATTTCACGTTATTCCTTTAGGGAATAATGAGGAGATCCTATCGATTGCTATTTCCTACGGACCTCCAAAGCATGAAAAGTCTTGAATGGTATGATCCCTCTGTCACCCTACCTAGAATGAAAAGGGTGATCCCGTAGTTCTTGGTCTGTGAAGATGCGTTGTTAGGTGCTCTATTTTCCACATCTAGGCTGAGCTTCAACCTGTGCCCGAGAGATAGCCATCCATACACTGATAAGGGATGTATGGATTCTCGAGAAGAGACGATCTGAGGTGGATAACCACCGGCACTCCCTGACCACCTAGATCCACAAATGAATAGAAAGTTAGATCTGTATTTGATCTCACCTGAATCGCCCCATCTATCCTCCTGAGGATAAGTTCAGTTCCAAACCCCTGTTCGAACAAACAGGAGGAGTACGCCATGTTAATGTGCCTTGGATGATCCACATCTCTGGGTCAGGCACTGATGAGCACATTAAACTATCCATGTGACTGAAAGCCTTCACAGCCCAGGCACAACGACGCGATTATCAGGGGCGCGCTCTACCGCTGAGCTAATAGCTCATCGTGCAGGCCTCTGGGTATGGAGACCTGCCTCTACACCAACACCAATATGTTGGAAGAACCAATATAGCAAATAAGCTAATAGCCCATTTTCTAGGCCTCCCGGCGATGGAGGCCTCAATATATCCAAAATAGCAGAAGAGAAACCCTAACTCTTTTTTTGCTACCCCATGTCCCTGCCTGGGTGGAAACATGGGGAGGCAAATGGGAGATGGGATTCTATCAACTTGTTCTGACCTGGGATGATAAGCTCATGGTTTCACTTCACTGTCGAGACCCGAAAGAATACTTCCATCTACGAGCTTTACTCAGATGTGAGTCCTTCCGGAAGCAGTGTCAAACGAAGAAGCCCAAAAAGCATTAGCTCTCCCTGAAAAGGAGGTGATCCAGCCACACCTTCTAGTACGACTACCTTGTTACGACTTCACTCCAGTCACTAGCCCAACCTTCAGCATCCCCCTCCTTGCGGTTAAGGTAACGACTTGGGGCATGGCCAGCTCCCATAGTGTGACGGGCGGTGTGTACAAGGCCCGGGAACGGATGCACCGCCGTATGGCTGACCGACGATTACTAGCGATTCCGGCTTCATGCAGGCGAGTTACAGCTTGCAATCCAAACTAAGGCCAGGTTTTTTAGGTTAGCTTGCCATCGCGGGGTCGCGACCCTTTGTCCCAGTCATTGTAGTACGTGTGTCGCCCAGGGCGTAAGGGGCATGATGACTTGACGTCATCCTCACCTTCCTCCGGCTTATCACCGTCAGTCTGTTTAGGGTTCCAAACTAAATGTTGGCAACTAAACACGAGGGTTGCAATCATTGCGGGACTTAACCCAACACCTTATGGCACGAGATGACGATAGCCATGCACCACCTGTGTCCGCATTCTCGAAGGCACTCCTCTCTTTTGGGATGATTCACGGCATGTCAAGCCCTGGTAAGGTTCTTCGCTTTGCATCGAATTGAAACACATGCTCCACCGCTTGTGCGGGCCCCCGTCAATTCCTTTGAGTTTCATTCTTGCGAATGTAATCCCCAAGCGGGATACTTAACGCGTTAGCTACAACACTGCGCAGGTCGATACACACAACACTTAGTATCCATCGTTTACGGATAGGAATACTGGGGTATCTAATCCCATTTGCTCCCCTAGCTTTCGTCTCTTAGTGTCAGTGTCGGCCCAGCAGAGTTCTTTCACCGTTGGTGTTCTTTCCGATCTCAACGCATTTCACCGCTCCACCGAAAATTCCCTCTGCCCCTACTGTACTCCAGCTTGGTAGTTTCCAGCGCTTGTCCAGGGTTGAGCCCTGGGATTTGACGACGGACTTGAAAAGCCACCTACAAACGCTTTACGCCCAATCATTCCGGATAACGCTTGCATCCTCTGTCTTAACGTGGCTTCTGGCATAGAGTTAGCTGATGCTTATTCCTCAGATACCGTCATTTTTTCTTCTCCAAGAAAATAAGTTCATGAACCATGGGCCTTCTGCCTTCACACGACATTGCTCCGTCAGGCTTTCTCCCATTGCGGAAAATTCCCCACTGCTGCCTCCCATAGGAGTCTGGGCCGTGTCTCAGTCCCAGTGTGGCTGATCATCCTCTCGGACGAGCTACTGATCGTCGCCTTGGTAAGCCATTGCCTCACCAACTAACTAATCAGACGTGAGCCCCTCCTTCGGCAGATTCCTCCTTTTTCTCCTCAGCCTATGGGGAATTAGCAGCCGTTTCCAACCAAGGAGCACGGAGATCCCAAAAACGCATCGTTTCCCCTCCAAAGATAATTTCTCCAGTCGGAGAACGCATAAGGTATTTACCTAAACCAGTAGGTCCTTGGGCAGACCCCACACTAGCTCCAAGACGTTGGTCTCTAACTAAAAAAGTAAACGCTTGAGCTTGAGAGGCTTTTGGGCCGGTGGACCCATAAAATTTAGTGGGATAAACGGTATTGTTGAACCAAACAAAACAACAAGCAATAAAACCAAAGAGGGATAGAGCCGCTAAACGATAGGACAAATAAGCTTCTCCGGACCATACGAATGCATGGCGAGCCCATGCAAAAGGTTTTGGTTAAGATATGCCAGATACCACCGAAGATACAAATGGAACCTAACCATACATGTCCTCCAATTACATCTTCTAGATTGTCCACGCTAACGATCCATCCTTCTCCTCCGGAAGGAGATTTCAGTAAATAACCAAATATAGAACTTGGGTTAAGTGTCGGGTTCGTAATTTTTCTTACATCTCCACCGCCGGGAGCCCAAGTATCATATACACCTCCAAAATACAAATCTGTTAGCACTGGAATAAAAGAACCAACACCTAGAAAGATTAGGTGAATACCCAAAATTGTGGCCATTTTGTTGCTATCTTTCCATACATAGCCAAAGAATGGAAAAGATTCTTCTAAAGTTTCGGGTTCTATGAGTGCATGATAAATACCACCAAAACCCAAAACCACAGAAGAAATTAAGTGAAGTACCCCAGATACAAAATATGGAAAAGTGTCCACGATTTCCCCACCAGGACTGACTCCCCATCCTAGAGTAGCTAGATGGGGAAGCAGAATCAATCCTTGTTCATACATAGGTTTTTCCGGTACGAAATGAGCCACTTCGAATAGGTTCATTGCTCCGGCCCAAAATACAATTAATCTGGCATGAGCCACATGAGCCCCAAGCAATTTACCCAACAAATTGATAAGTCGGGCATTACCGACCCACCAAGCGAAACCAGTGGTTTCTTGATCACGACCAGCTAAAGATATAGTTCCATCAGAGAGCGTTTACACGGGGTAGGAACTCCTAAGGGAATATAAGGTTTTCATGAGGCTGATCTTGAGCCGCCATCCAAGCACGAATACCTTCATTCAGGAGAATATTTTTTGTGTAGAAAGTCTTAGATTCAGGATCTTCTGCTGCACAGATCTCCTGGGAAACAAAATCATAGGCACGTAAGTTTAGAGCTAGACCAACTACTCCAATGGCACTCATCCATAAACCGGTCACTGGCACAAATAACATGAAGAAATGTAACCAACGTTTATTGTAAAAAGCAACCCCAAAAATCTGGGACCAGAAGCGGTTAGCCGTGACCATGGAATAAGTCTCTTCGGCTTGAGTTGGGTTAAAAGCACGGAACGTATTTGCACCATCACCATATTCAAATAAAGTATTTTCCATGGTAGCACGACGAATAGCGCATAGAAGATCAACACCCAATACTCCGGCAACTCCCATCATATGAAATGGATTCAAGGTCCAATTATGAAAACCTTGAAAGAAGAGAATAAAATGAAAAATAGCTGCTACACCAAAACTAGGTGCGAAAAACCAACCGGACTGTCCCAATGGATAGATCAAAAATACAGAAACAAAGACAACAATTGAAGTAGAGAATGCAATTGCATTATAAGGTCGGAATTGTACAGATCGAGCAAGTTCAAATTGACGTAACATGAAACCTATTAGACCAAAAGCACCGTGAAGAGCAACAAAGGTCCATAGACCACCAAATTGACACCAACGAGTCAAATCTCCTTGTGCTTCAGGACCCCATAATAGCAGCAAAGAAAGTGCTAAACTATTAGAAGGAGTAGAAACTGCGGCAGATAGTAAATTACAACCTTCTAGATAGGAACTGGCCAATCCGTGAGCATACCATAAAGTCACAAAGGTTGTACCCGTGAACCATCCACCTAAGGCAAAATAGGCACAAGGAAAGAGCAATAGACTGTACCAACCCACAAAAACGAAACGGTCTCTGCGTAGCCAGTCATCCATAGTATAAAATAAAGTTTTTTCTTCTTTTGAAGACTTTCCAAGGGCTATAGTCATAGCGATCCTCCTATTTCACTATTTTGACCATTTCCTAGCACCCTATATGATCAAAAGGTATACGATGAATTGGGGACAATTTTTCATCCATCATCCTTTCAAAAAAAATAGGCTTCTGAAG